>BMAO01020823.1:0-30943 GCA_019973975.1 Trichonephila clavata | reverse complement strand
AGTAAGATGACTGGCTAAGTAATGGTATGAACAGGCATCATGATGGACGGCCGCACAGACCTCCATTTCTTTGATAAGGGGTCTGTGACTGTTCAAAGATACAGAGACGAAGTACTTGAGCCTTATGTTCACTTGTTTCGAGGTGCTGTCGGTCCTGACTTCATATTCATGGATGATAATGCACCATGTCACCGAGCGGTGCTGATTGATGACATCCTTGAATGGAAAGCATCCAGCGCATGTCGTGGCCTGCTAACTCCCCTGATTTAAATCCTATTAAGCATGTATGGGATATGCTCGGGAGACAAATTGCAGTCCTTTCGCAACCACCAAGCTCCGTTACAGAACTGAAGAGAGCTCTCCAAGAAGATTGGAACCATTTGAGCCCACAACTCATTCATCATCTCATAGAAGTGTGATAAATCGCTGTGCAACGTGCCTGGCTGTCAGAGGTGACCACACGCCTTATTAAAATGCAGCATCAGTGTTTTATTTACACGTTTTCTTTCATTTTTTCTTTAAAGTGTGAATCCTTGCTATGCTCAGTTTTCTTTCAAACTGCTACTTTGGATAATAAAATTAATTATTATCATTCTTTTGATTTGCTTCCTTATTTTATAACCATTTTACACTCGCATATCACGTTTCCCGCCATTCTGATTTACAGTTCCTTCTTTATTCACATAATTATCAATTATGCTTAACTTTTGGACACCAGTGTATATCGATAGTTATTGCAGCATAACTTTTTTTTTGGCGTTCAAAATATTTGAATTTTGTTTTTTGTATTGAATTCTCTTTAAAATGGTATAAAAGACTTTGCATTTTGTGCAATACAACATTTTCTATAAGCAACTAACTTAAAAAATATAACAATTTTAAAAAGTCTCCACAATTTTGGCGACCACTGTATATATAGTTTCGCTCACAAACAATCTAACAGGACCAAACACATTTTGAAAACTTATTTAGACAATTTTTGTTGAAACACATAGAACGCTATACATTTTTATAATACCGTCTATCAACAATAATATATTATTTAAAATAGAGTTTAAGTGGTGTGATGATATGGAATATAGTTATAACTTTTGTAGGTGAACTTCCCACACTTTCAACATTATACACTCATTTTACTCATCAAATGTCACGAAGAAGTCATTTCCTATGCTTAAAAATTTATTACTTGTATCTAACTTCTTTTTTGTGGTGATGTGATTAGAGATAAGAATGAAAAAAAATTTTAAAATATATATATTAGACGTGTGTTAAGGAAAATCAGAGAGAAAGTTAGAAAGAGAGTGAAAAAAATTATCCGAGATTAGTTCATCTTTATTCACCATAAAAGCACATTAATTAGTGCAAAACTTCAAAAATTTATTCTAAGTATCCATTTTTGTGGAGCCATTTCTTGTATATTGAAATCTTCGAAGAAAAATTTGTTTCTCGATCGGCAATACATGTACTTCAATTAAAAACTTTTAGTGTTGATGTTATTTTTATAGGATAGATCTTGCGTGGCCGCGGTAGCCTAGTGGTCAAGGTAACGGACTCGTGGCTGGCGTGTCATGAGTTCGAGCCTAGTACCGCTGAAGACCCGCCGTGTAGGTGGGGGTGATTCACTTTAAATCTGTCGAGAGCTCAAACGTCCTCCCGTTGGTATGGTGCGGAAGAATAGAAAGGGAGGTACCAGCTCAGGTGTCGTTCTCATCACTTGACCGTGGTTCAAAATAAGGAAGTCCGTCACGAAAAGCCCTCGATTATCTGAATAGTGCGGCGCTAATACTCACTCACTCACTCAAGTTACATCTTACTTGAGTACTTCAACTGTTATTCCAGCTTTATATCGTTACTTCGGCCATTCCTTCGGGGTAGAGTGATCATGGCCATCAACTCGTGATCAGTGTTGACTTCGTCGAATTATGGGTACAGTGCCGAGGCCATTTAAAAACCCGTCGCATAGAATAGCTGGAGCGAGTTAAATCTCTAAAATCTCGAAAAGTTCCCGCGTTAGCATTCTGTGCAAGTGAGAAGATCAGGGTGTCAGCTGGAATGTCGTCCTCATTATTTGATCATGGTTCGAAATTATCAAGTTCATGGTCAATAGACTTCGTTTGGTTTCTCAGGTGACGTTAATAAAAATCATTGTTTTTTCATTGGGTGTACCTAAATAACAACGCATATATTTATTCTGTAATATCCCCAGCTCTTGGGATTTTTCACTGAGTAACATCATGAATCATGATTGGAGCAGAGTATTTACAAGTCTTCAACGGTACCATTCCCAAAATTTTCTTAGTTCAAACTGCTTATTTTTGTTAGGCGTATGTTCATACAAACTAATACGTGGGCTAAATCTATAAGAATATCGGATGCACATCTATTTTACTTCCTATGTGCTTCCAATAAAAAGTATACATAATTACACTTCTATCATTTCACTTGCACCTTGCAATTATTGTTCCTCCCACCTGCAATGCTTTTAACCCATATAATTTTCTTCAAAAAGCCGTTTTAATTTCTTAAGTTTAACAAAAACAAATGATTCCGGTCTTTGTTGAAGAATTCACACCAAACAAGGTATTTTATTCATTTGCTTATATTTGGGGGGGGGGGGTAAACAGCTTTGAAACTTTTTACTTTTAGTATTTTTAAATTATTATTCTATAATAAAAGTTTCCTAACCATTTCCTTTTAGAATGCAGTTGGATGACGAGATCGATATCTGAACTGGCACCCCACTCACCACATCTACGTCACGAATAAGTGATCCATTCATTTTTTCTAAGATGAACACTATCGCAACCTTAGCTCCTTTTCTATTCTTTTGAACTAACCTTTCTCTAGAACTACTAATGGACCTATTTATCTGTAGAATCAACACTGAAACGAAGATAATGCATGAAGCGGTATTTAACTGCATCACGTCCATATGAGAAATACTACTCAGGTGATTTTAACCTCCTCCGTAAGTGCCCATTACTTTACGTTACATTTTGCGCTGGTATCGGTAGATAAATTGCATTCGTTAACGTCGCACTTAGAAGCTACAAGAGTGCTATTAGTAACAAACCTAGTAATTTTGAACCATGGTCAAGTGACGAGGACGTTGCTTAAGTAGGAGCCTCATTTTGCACGCACTCACATTGCACCAACGTGAGACCATCCAGCTTCGATAGATTTAATGTACATCATTGATTTTATAATTTGGCCGTGGTAGCCTAGTGGTCCTGTCTTGGACTCGTGGCTGGAGTGTCAAGAGTTTGAGTACTAGTGCTACTGAAGACCCCCCCCCATGTAAAAGGGTTGTGTACGTTAAATCTGTCGAGGCTTTAATATCTTCCGTGGGCGTGGTGTGGTACTTTGAAGAAAAGGATGTCTGTCAATACACCGTCCTCGTTACTTAACCATGGTTCAAAATTACGAGGTTTCTAGCTAATAGCCCTCGTGTGGCCGCGGTAGCCAAGTGGTCTAGGCCTCAGATCATGGCTAGTGTGTCATGAGTTCGATCCCAATACCACTCAAGACCCGCCGTGTAGGGGTGCGATGTACTCTAAATCTGTCGAGAGCTCAAACGTCCTTCCGTTGGTGTGATGTGGTAGTTAGGAGAGGGGTGCCAGCTCAGGTGTCGTCCGCGTCACTTGACCATGGTTCAAAATGACGCGGACCGTCGCCAAAAGCCCTCAAGTAGCTAAAACAGTGCGACGTTATTATTCACTCATTCACTCCCTAATAGCCCTCGTGTTGCTCTATAGTGCGATGCTATAACCCCTTACTCACTCACTATACTTTGGTTGCACAGGACTCGAACCCATAGTTCGATAGAAACAACGCTTTCTTTGACTTCGTGATCATAGATACCCACTCAGATACCTCAGCCAGCAACAGTATGGTCTGAAGAAAATCTTTAACCTGTGACATTCCGAGAATTGCTACCATTGTTTTGCCAACCAAGCCAATTGCTACCATCGCTAGCACAAAAATTCACCAACCATTCGTATGTTCTTTAATTTTTTTGCACGCGAATATTATACTCAGGTAATTCTAGTGACATTTATGGAATGTGTCGTCTTTTAGGAGCGAGCTTCAGATAGAACATTTCATTTGACTCGGCTCCCTTAGAGCTTTGTTCTTTTTGCGCAGGTACGTGTTATTCTATTAGAAAATGCATTGAGGTATTTCGTAATTTTAGAGACGAATTCTTATGCGAAATTTAAATATCAAAAACAACTTATCGTATTTTGTAAAAACTCTTCCCTTTTTCAATTTCGAAACAAAAACAAATCCTTAATATCCTAATTGGGTTTTTTTCCCAATAAATTTGCTGTTTGAGTATTTGAATCATAATCGGATTCAATTCTTGTTTTAAAGGTAAAATCCAGGAATTTGATAATTCTCCAGAAAAAAAAGGCTTCAATTCATGTACGAGCACATTTTAAATGAAGCGTTTCAGTTTGCAATGTTTCAATAAACTGTGCAAAGAGATACGCGCGAATATGCATAAATATGTGTAGCATAATATGCCGTAAAAGAAAAAAAATCCTTAAGGTATCCGACTGGTTGCGACAACTTTTTTTCTTTAAAAAAAAGGAGGTATGGAGATTTCTTTTGTTATTTTTAGATTTGAGTGCATTTTAAGAAAAATGTGCTAAAATTAAGAAAGAAATTATTACTAAAATGGGGAATAAATAGGTAAAAATTGACAAAAAATAGCATAAACGCGGCCCATTCTGCACCAAAAGTTTATGAACAAATTTTCAATTTAATGTGTTTATTATTCAATTTTGAAATGACCTCAGGATAAGATATATTTTCTTTTTTACAAAAACTAGAGCACTTTTACTCGGCTACAATATGAAAATGCTTAAAAAGACAGTGATTATATTCACATAAGGGACTGTAAATTTTGTAATAAAACAGTAATTGATAAATCTGAAGGTTAAAACAATTCTACTATTATACAGAACTTACGGAAAAAATTTCAGTTAATTATGTTCAAAACCTTTTTAGCAATCGCTGACCCCATTTGATTATTTTCAAAAAATCCCATTTCGAGTTAAACTAGTTTTAAAGTATGACATCTTGTTTAAAGTAATGGCATCTGCTTTTACTAAGACACTTGTAGTTTTTGTTCTAGTAAACGGAAAATGATAAACTTTGTATTTTATAAAGCTAATAAGAAGGCCCATAAAATAAAATTATAAAAAAAAGTTTCAATTTTTGGCAAAATTCAGTTTTAGGGTAGTCGGATACCCCTTAAATATTTCACCTCAAAGTTTCTTGAAATTGCCTTCAGTTTTGTACCCATAACTGAATTATTTGGACCAAATAATGTGTGTTCAAAACTTTTCATATATTATACTGAAATGAACCACTGAGAAATTTGCTCAGACTTTTGCTGAGATTTCGCTCCCTTTATTGATTTCAAACCTGACTTCATCCTCTGAATTTCAAATTCTCTGACAATCTTTCCGTAGATGCTGTTTCTAGTCTAAATGGGGTCGAAAAATATATTGGAGGAAATATTTAGAGAATGTGAGTTACACAGAGCAATGGTTTATATTAATTTGTGTTAATTAACACGAGTTATTTATAAAATCGCTTGTAGATCACATCCACTGGTCTAAATTTAGGACAATGCAGTCGTGTGTTCTTCATTGAGTTCAAAACTGACACTCGACTTGTACTTGCTGTTCTACTTCTAAAATTTAGATAAAATTTCCAAAATGTCCTAGTAATTAAATTCTATAATGTTTTTAAAAATTCTTATATCATACATGTATTTTTGAATGAATTGCATTCCGTTTATCTATATACATCATTATTGTTGACAAATGCGTACCTTTTTTTTTTGCGAAAGATTTTTTTTAAAAAGTTGGCAATAGCGAAGCGCAATAACTAATTGGCTCAATACATGTGACGTCATAGTCACATGATAATGATAGCCACGTGCTTTTTAGCCAATCAGTTCAAAATCTCATGTGACGTCATAGTCACACGATAAAAGCAATCGTGTGTTTCCAGCTAATCAGTTAATACTCTTCGTTGTTGCCAACTTTTGATTTTTTCAGAAACTTTCTCTTAAAAAAAACACAAATTTGTCAACAATAATGCACTTAGGTAGACAAAATTCATTTTATTTAAAAGTACGTGTGTGTGTGTGTAAAATAAGATTTTTTTTTTTTAAAAAATTAAAAATCTTTTGAAGAAATTTATTTTTTATAACATTCGAACATTTTTAACCAATTATAAAATGTGAAATTTCACCCAAGTTTTACAAATAGAACAAGTGCAATTAGTTTGAAGTCTGTTTTGAATTCTCTCAATGGAGAACACGTGTTTGTTTTTATCACGTGATCGTCATGGAGTCCATTGGCTGGTAACACACGATTGCAGTTATGTGGCTATGACATCACATGAATTTAGCACATTGATTCGTTTTGTGGTTCGAAGCATTCGGTCTCAAGTTAACATTTTTCAACGCTTCGTTGACTTAAGGAAATTTTCTGCGCTCAAATTTAGCTCTTGTAAATTTGCTTTATATTTCATGCTGCTTTTTTGCGACTAAAATGTTAACTGAAACAAATCTTTCAGCCTTACAGGAATTCGATTTTAACCCTGAGTGATACTGAATCTTTGCAAGACATTCATTCCACTCAGGGCATTAAAGTGGAAAAATGGACGAAATCTATTTCGTTTGGCTGTTCTGCTTCATTTTTGGTCAGCTGCCGATTACCCGCCTCCTCCTTCGAATCTATCCAGAGCTTTCTCACACTGCAAAGAGGATTTTATCAATCGTCGTGTTTACAGTTTCACTAGCATACAGCTACGTCTTCTACAGAATCCACCAATCGCTTCAAGTGGAACACGAATGGCAATCTGCAGCAGCACATGACCTCGAGAGAGCGGTTCAAGCGTTTAAGAAGAGTTCCGGGTGTTTCTCTACGAGCACACACAATCCATCCATTTCATGAAGATTTCTGAGCTCGACGTACTGTAAACTTCCGAGATTTTCACGAACTCAAACTTTGCGACAGTTCTGCTCTTGTGTTTTACTATTAATAAAGAATGTTTACTTGTGTTATAAGACTAGTTTTCTTATCGCTTATTCCTGGTATCCTTAATAGTAAAAGGGGTGGTTGTTGCCTAATGATTATGGTCGCGAACTCGTGGCTGGAGATCACGGGTTCATGTTCTGGTGCCACTGAAGTTCTACCGTGTAAAGGGGCCCCGATGCACTTTAAATCTGTCGTGGCTCGAAGTCTTCCCATTAGTGTGGTGGTGGGGGGGAGTCTGGCATCGACCTTGTCACTTGACCGAGGTTCTATATTACGAGGTCCGTCGCCAATACACAGGTCTAGGACAAAATAATAGGAACAACCCTTTAAAAATGAGTAGTCTTTCGACCATCTAATGAATGGCCACCACGAGTCGCAACAATGTGTCACCTAGTGATGGTGAAAGGGAAGGTATCAGTCAAACATTTATCTGTGTGAGATGTATGAGAATATTCCATTTCCAGCAAAGCGTGATTATGTCCGACCTCTCATGCGTGAAGAAAGTCATAAGAGCTCGCCTTACTGGAACGTCCGTGTACAGAAGAGCTACACTTGTAGGTATTTCAAGGACCATTATGTCAAGGGTTATGGACAGCCCACACAAATCAGAGTAAGGTGCCTTCTCCGAAGCACATCAGTGAGCGAATTTCGAAGTTGGAGGACCGTGAAAGACGGGTATTGAACAGTTTAGTTACTCAAAAACGATAGACTACACTGCCGTATATATCGCCAGAGATGAATACCAATCTTCAGAACCCCGTATCCATGGAAACTATTCAATGGGATTTGTGCATGCTGCGAACATTCATGGCAGAGTATCTATTACAAAACCATTTGTTTCGGCTCGGAGTGCTATGAAAAGACTACAGTGGTGCCAAGGCATCCCAAACTGGTCACAGCTGCAATGGGAACAAGTCGTCTGGTCTGATGAATTCTCATTTACATCATTTTAATCTACCGGATGTGTTCATCTGCCGAACACCGGCAGAAGCATTTCATTTAATCTGCCTTTTTCCAAACATGGAGGGGAGGGGTGATAGTGTGGGGCGTAATATCTTCCCTTTGATTGGGGCCTCTCGTTGACTTGAGGGGGATGATCACAGGCAACCGTTATCGAAGCATTCTCTCGGATCATTTTCAGACTATCAAATATCATTTTATGCTTCTGACTCTTTTCGGGAGAACGTTCTATGTTCCAAGATGACAACGCCCTTATTCACGCGTCTCACTGTGTTCAAACATGGTTACCGGAGCCTAATGATGAAGTGGAACATCTAACGGGGTATCGCCAGTCACCTGAACTGAACATCATTGAATGTTTGTGAGGTATTTAGAGAAACAAGTCCGTACTCGGTTTCCTCCTCCAAGCACACTATCTGATCTTGAAACGGCTCTGCTCGAACCATCGGTGCGAATTCCGATGAACATTGTTCAAAACCTTTGTCATTGCCACTTCGAATGCAAGCTGTCATTCAGACCAAAATTGACCCAACCCCTTACTAATAAAAAAACTTTTTCATTTGTGTTCCTATTTTTTCGTCCTACACTTATACATCGTGTTGCTTTGTAGTGCGACGTTAATATAACTCATTCACTCCACGAATAGCGATAATGAGAGCCCAGATTTAATTGTTTTTGTCAAAACCTGTTCTATTGTCTAGCAAAATTGTTCGAATACTTGTTACTTAAATGAGTTTATTATCTATCATGCGATAAAAATTTTCGGGTGTATTAAATCTTACGAAATCTCTCGTCCTCTAGTACACATTTTTATATACAAGTTAAATATAGACAAGTGATTCCCAAAGTGGTCTATATAGACCCCCAGGGGTCTATGACGACCACCAAGGGGTCTACGTCAACCAAAAATTAATTTGGGGGTCCGTGAGGTGTAAGTGGGGGTCTATGTGATACTGGCTCTCATTCAACTAGGTCGTGACTTTAATTTTAAAAGAAAATTTATAATCACATGTAAACCCAAAATTTAAGATTTATTTACTAAATTTAATGAGGTTAATTTGCATTTACAAGGTGACAGCATAAATTTTAATAAAACAAGAACCATTTCAGCTTTTCTTTCCGGATTTAAGCTAAATAAGTATAATACTAGAGGTCCCGAATTTTCTAAATTTGTCACAATCTATCAGAGCGTTTTAACCTAGATTCAATATTTAAATGCCTTTTATTCAGATTTTGAAATCAGGTTTGAGAATGCTTTGACTATGACAATACCACAGCAGGCAATGTATTCATATGGTTATATTGGGGGAAAAAATGCCAAATTACAATAGGAACTAATAAGCACCAACGAAGATCTTAAAGTTTAGAAACAAATGCCAGCCACATTTTGGCTTTACAAGGTCAAACGTGTTATTTGTCCCGACTTACGGAATATTGTGAGGAAGTATTTCATTGCTTTTCCTAGAGTGAAGGAGTTTCAGCGCGGTTGCCAATCTCGGGGGGAAAGAAAGAAAAAAACTGGACACTACTGAAAGAGATTTAAAATAAAACCAGACAAGATTGATACCAAATGTTGAAACTTTGATGTTGTAGTGCTAGAGATTCATCCCTCCCATTAAAATAATTTGTTTGTTGTTTAGTTAGTTTATTTAACAGTTTTATTTATTAATTAATTTTAATTTAATTAATTAAAACACATATGCTTTTTTTAAATTTTAAGCACTATATTTCAATACAGTCAGAAATTTACTTCTTTTTAAGTAGGAGTAGTAGTACCAGTGGTTAAAAAAAGAATTTAAGTTGAGAAATTTGCAAAAATTCAATATTAATTTAGCAGGGGTCTACCCCAAACCGAAAAATATGGCAAGGGGTCTACGAGACAAAAAAAAAGTTTGGTAACCTCTGATATAGTCTATAAAATCTTTAATTTACATCATGTATTTAGTCGCATTACGAGTGGACAAGAGTGACTTTTTGAGCCCTAAAATAATCGAGCTGGTTAATATGAAAGTTTTTGATAATTTGGAATTCTGTGATGAAAATGAAGTTTCTTTTAGCATAATTGAATAGAAGTAAATTGTATATTTTACAATAGTAAGATTAACTCATTCTATGTGAAGCATTTAAAAATATCTGAAATAATCGTATAGGGAACAAGCATTTGTGATATGTTCTGGTGTCTGACTTCCTTAGTAATTATTACCTACAAAAGGCTTACATTTTTATAAAAGCCCGTCTCCAACATTCGGAAAAAATTCTTTCACTATTAATTGAAAAAAATGTATCAAATACTTCTCTCCATTAAAGAACTGAATCTGGCTTTTTTAGTAAATTAAGAAACATGCTTAAGCAAATGGGCCTTTTCAATAAATTATTTGAAATTAAAACTATTCTATAGAACTAATTAAATTGTTCGCATAAAAATTTCTCATACAGAAGCGGGAAAAAAATTTGTAAGACAGTTTTAATTATTAATTATGCTCACAGTTTAATATACAGTTGGACTTCAAATTAACGAACCCCTATTTAATGAATTTTTCTTTTTCCCAATTAAAAAGGGGAAGAAACCATATTTAACTAATAATAAACGTTAAACTAATTTCAACGGAAGCCCAGTGGCTGAGTGGTAGTGCATCGCGCTTCCACATCACAGGTTCGAGGCTCAGACCTCGGGCTGGGCAAGGTCGACTCAGCCTTTCATCCCTTCAGTGGGTCAATAAATGAGTACCAATCTAGTTTGGGAACTTAACACGTACTTCAGGGTCCAAGGTCACATATGAGGTTGTGGGCAAAGCAAGCCTTGACCCTCATGGACTTTTGCACCGCTGAGTTAATTATTTCAACCATCAAAATAAAAAAATTTTATTGGTTTGGATTAGAAAAAATAGTACTTTTCAAATGACATCCTTTTTGCCCGGAACAGAGACTTTTCTTTTAAGTAGGAAATTTCGACAGCGAAGGATGTAGCCCATTATTTGACTTTACAGGTGCAGATGAGTCATGAATGTAACCTAACCAGGGACGTCTTAAGACTCTTTGAGGCCCTGGGCCCCTACGCGAAAGTAGACCCTGTCTACCTTTTCTTTAGTAGTATCTTTAAAATTAGACAGTATACTGCCGTGGAGTAACGGAGAAAATTTGGGCCCCCAAGTTGGATTTTACAAAGGGTAGATATTTGGCAGCAGTCAGGCTTTGGGACCCCTGGAACTCTGGGCCCCTCCGCAATGCGGGGGTCTACGTTACGCCAATGGCATGCAGGATGCATTGTTAAATACTCGTTCACGGCCGCGGTGGCCGAGTGGTCTAGGCATCGGATCATGGCTAGCATGTCATGAGTTCGATCCTAGTACCACTAAAGATCCGCCGTATAGGGGCGCGATTCACGTTAAATCTGTCGAGAGCTCAAACGTCCTCCCGTTGGTGTGGTGTGGTAGTTAGGAGAGGGGGTGCCAGCTCAGGTGTCGTCCGCGTCACTTGACCATGGTTCAAAATGACACGGACCGTCGCCAAAAGCCCTCGTGTTGCTAATCAGTGCGACGTTAATATTCTCTCACTCTCTCACTCACTAAATACTCGTTCAAACGTTAATTTGAAACAAATAAATGTACACGACTCTCAGTTTCAAAAACCTAGGCCCAAATCGGTTTGTCCAATAACCGTATTTCCGCTAAATGAGGAGAATTATTGTTTATGGTAACAGGCCTAGGCCTAGATATGGATGGAAAACGATCATCACATAGCAATATAGTCTGACCATTTTTGCGAACTGACACGCAGTTTGAAATTCCCTGTTTTTCGGAGAATATGTACCGGGAAAAAAATGACCACATTAAAATTATCCGGATCATGATCTTATTAAGCAAGATGGAGTCGAGAACGGAACGAGTCCCCCACCCCTCGTTTTTTTTTTTTTTTTTTTTGGACCCCGATTTAACGAATAATTTGTTCGGTCCCAATGAGTTCGTTAAATCGGCATCCGACTATACATTACTGACATTTAATTTTAACCTTGCATGAATACACTATAAGTAAATATAGCATTTCAATCTTATTTTACATGAATATATTGGTTACAATTTCCTAAATGCATGTGTATATTTCATAGAAAAAGTGTAAGGGATATTGCTGGATATTTATTTTTTTTAAACATCCAGCCCTATATGTGTATGTTTCCTTTTACATTTTTCAGCTCCACTATTTCAAAACAAGAATTTAACGAAAAAGATATATATCAAGTAACACGAAATAATAATGCATAGTGATATCAATTTTTATCAAAACCACACAGTTATTACAATAAACAGTCGACTCTCGTTGAAGGGCGGCCGCGGTAGCCAAGTGGTCTAGGCATCGGATCGTGGCTAGCGTGTCATGAGTTCGATCCCAGTACCACTGAAGACCCGTCGTGTAGGGGCGCGATTCACGTTAAATCTGTCGAGAGCTCAAACGTCCTCCCGTTGGTGTGGTGTGGTAGTTAGAAGAAGGGGTGCCAGCTCAGGTGTCGTCCGCGTCACTTGACCATGGTTCAAAATGACACGGACCGTCGCCAAAAGCCCTTGTGTAACTGAACAGTGGGACGTTTGTTTCACTCACTCGTTGGAGGCACAAATGAAAAATTTGGAATTATCAAGAGGGTGGAGAAAAGCTCCCAAAATACACGAAGAGTATTTTTCTTTCTTACACATTTTTATTTCAAAAAGGGCAATAAAACAATTGTATATATGTATAAAATTACTTATATGTAGTATAAATATTATGCAGAAACATTATGCAATATTTTTTATGATGTCTGGTAGTCTATAGTTAAAATGATCATTTTTAATTACTTTTACGAAGTAATAAAAATATTTTTTAAATTTTGAATTTTATAAGAAATTTTGAATTTTGCCCGATCAAAATTTTAAAAAAATTTATAATTCAGAATTTTTTCTCAGAGAGACTACTTTAGTAACAGTGCTTCAATTCCAAAAAAACATAATCCATATTTTTTGTCTTCAAAATAATTTTTACGGAACAAATGAATAAAATTGAATTTTTCAGAAAATTTCCAAATTGGTGTTCCAATTACGGAGAATTGGCGTGTAAAAGTTTAAATCTCATACTGTAAACTAAAACTATGCATATATTCAATAACTATAAAAAACCAAAAGACTAGAAAGTTTATTAAAAATATTTAGAGTACTAAAACATTTTTAAAAATATAAAATTTTTGAATGTTAGGAAAATCAAGGAGGTAGCACACAATGTGTAATAGTTTAGCTGTTGTTCATTTGATAATATGGCAATCGCTAAGCGTTCGCAGTGTCCTCTAGTGATTAATTCACCCCATAGGAAATGCAACCCCTACAAAAAAAATAAGACACGTTAAGTAAAATACCAAATCCCCCCCTCCCCCAATAATATTTCAGAAAATATATAAAAAATTTTGTAAAAAAAAAAATGTTTCTCAAATTCAATCCAAATGCCAAACTTAAGAATTACCTTCCCGGGCAGGGGTCCGGTTTGTCCGGACCTAGAGCCGCCTCTGTTAGATTATAATAACATTGAATCACTAAAATAAAAATGTATATTTGTGTGCATTAAGCGCTGTTTGAAGTTTAATTTATTTATTTTTATTTTGATAATTTTTGCGATTACCAACTTTTTATGTATTTACAAGCATTACAAAATAAAATTTCATAATCCATTTAAATAAATATATGAAACAGTGATGTATGGGATATTGATATGTAAACATTCCAATGAAATTTCTTTTGCTTGATATTTCTTCTATGCGGTAAAGCATAAAAAAAATACTTGTACAGAGAAATATTTTTGACGATACCATCTGTAACGCTGCTCAACAAACATTTTTTATGTATTCGTGTCGTAGTCTTAAGGTTAAGGTTCTTAATGACCCAGCTAACAGCGCCACTATTGATTGAGCTGTCATTAATGTCCCCTTAAAGAGATAATAGACGTTTTGTGAGTCCTCCATAGATGTCACTGACAACATAATTTAGTTTAAGTGGTAATAAACATTTTGCTTTATATTACCTATATATAAGTTTTATCACTTGCCAGAATACAAAAATTAAGGGACATAAAAAAAAAGATTTTTAAAGGAAACTTTTTTAAAACACAATTTCAAAATAATTATTACCCCGACTGGAGTAGTTAATCCTAAGTGGGCCCTGTTTCAAAATTCCTTGGAGGGCTTTTTTACTAAATACATAAAAGTCATAGAATGAGTAAAACTTACTTGAAAGTGCCTCAAAATATTATACATAATGAAGCCCCATATCATTGATACGTTGGTAGCTTCGCCCCTGATTAACTCTCCCCCATCCTATCCCCTTCTTTACGCCGCTATAAAGCCACAGAAACCCATGTACCCGGAAAAATATTCGTAGATTCGAAAAAACCATCAAATATCAATAACCATCAAATCCAAAAGCCATGCCGTACTCCTCGAGCATGAAAAATCAACTCCGTTGTACCTCACATAGACTTTTGCCAGATACTGGATTGAAGGTTCCTAGAAACCCGTATGCCCCCATAAATTTCTGTAGAAAACCATCACTTTTACAATACAAAACAGTACTGTAGTGTGTTTTAATATATTGATTCGTATGACATGTTAAGCTGATATCTGAGTAAAATTAATTTTACATTTTTTATCAAATAATTATTTATGAAAAAATTAAAAGAATTTTTTAAACAAAGGAAAAATTTTAAATATGCTTTAAATTATTCAGAATTTTGCTAGTAGTTTTTATTTTCGCTAGATGGCGCAATTTCCCTGCCCGCTTGAGAAACTAAAGCATATTCACGGAATTTTTTGTTTTTAATTTTCTTAAACCTCTTTTCACTATATAACACAACTTACTATCATTTTGAAACTATACGAATAAGTAAGTTTTCTGGATCTGGTATTTGAGTCAAGTGTGATATTGATAAAATTCTCTTATTAGATCATTAATTAGCAACTATGTATGTAATGGAAGTTTCAAATAATGCAGTTATTGCTAGAATTTAGATAAAATTATGATTTGCCCAATATTAATATTTGTAAAATTCAAAAATGGATACAACTCATCTTTCAAGTGCAAATACAAGCCAAAATAATGTTATGCATATCACAAGCATCATTTTCCTATCCACCAGATGACGCGATATCTTTGTCAATTTGAGGATCGCGTTTTGAAATTAAGAAATTTGATTTGTATTTGTTTCGAGAAGAACTGCTTTGAATTATTTTCCGTTTAACTAGTTCAAAAACTTTGAATTTTCAGAAATAAAATTAAATATGTAAAAACTTTTAAAGAAAAATTATAAGACATATACCGAAATGACAACGAAAACGTAAAAAAATTTTTTTATTTTTAAATGCCAGTTACAATTTAACTGATATTCTAGACTTTTGATAAGCATCAACATTTTTGTCGGTTTTCATAGAACTATAAATACATCCATTACACCTGCCAATACACAATGATTAATGGATTTTATTGGAATCATAGTTGCCCCTGGAAAGCATGTATTGTTTGGCTACGTCCGGAACTCCTTTGAATGTTAAAATGAAATCAGTTTTCATTTCTGTGCGAGTCCCGACTACATTAAATAACCTTCTAATCGGTTTAATTTATTTTAATAATTTTATTGATTGCCACTCCACAGAGTTTGTGATGTACTTTAATATTCCACAACTGTAGAATTTAGATCATTTGACATCATCAAAATTTTGACAGAGAAGTATTTTTAGATTCAGAATACTTCAAAACTAAAATAAGTCATCTAATTGCTTAATTTCGCATCTATAGGATTCTATGCGTATTAAATTACAAATTTAATTTCAATTCTAAAAGGCAAACTTACCATCAGAGTAATTTTGATTGTGTTCGGCAATTTTACTTCCTCGGACAAGGCACGTGCCATAACATCGATCAACCAAAATTGTATTGAATCACATTACTAAACTGAAAGTGTGTGTTAAGTTTTACTCTGGAGTTATGTACAGCTATTTAAAATTTGTTAATATCTAATGTTCATATTTTTTTTAAAATTTAAAATGCCTCAGAAATGTTTTCCCAGTGAATGTAGATTTACAAGTGTTAAAAGATGTTTATTCTTTTTTCTAAACTGTTAACTCAGTAAGCAATATTTTTTATTAATGCTAAAATCTCTATTGTTTAACCAAACTCTTCCAGCATATACTAATTTTAACTTTGCGTGTATGTCTAATTTTTTTTTATCTCATATTTATAATGTTGTGCTACGTTTTATAAAAATTAAATATCATAATCTTCCAGTACAGAATATGTCACCTCATTATAGTCATAAAAATATTTCAAAGTTATAATTTATCAATTTAAGGGGAAAAAAGATATGGATTAATATATAACGTATGCAAAATAATACAGCACAAAAAAATAACTTTGAACTTTTATTCAACACCACTTTTTTAAAAAGATAATTTCGAAAAGCTATAAATATCTACTATTGATCCTTTATAGTGCTTGGATGAACATCGGTGGTCCGGTGTGCGGGCTTCAAACCCGTAACTGATGAGAGTCAGAGTGGTTTGATTCCACCTTCTGGGCGTTTCTTGAGGTATGCAAGAGGCTCCGGCAGAACTGATTTTACGGAAGCCAATTACGTTTTTCATAATTACAGTCAAAATACGCCAAATTCTGTTTTTACACAAACACAGTTTTGATTATGAAAGCAAGTAAACATTTGTTGCATAATGTTTTTCTAATTTCCGTGACGTGATCTCCATTCGAGCCTTGAATCCGATTAAAACCCCATTCATGGACATTAACAGTATTTTTATAAAGATAACGCACACAGAATTTTCACATTCTTTTATTTTAAAACTCGCACAAATAGCTTCAATCTTTTCATTTACGTCCACGCGGAGCAAACAGGGGATATTGCTACACATTTTCACAGTATATGTTTTTGTTCTGCCGACTTATGTCACCGTTGGCGAGTGGCAAATCTTATTTTATTCCATGATTAGGTGATATGTTTTTGAGCTGTTGAATGGATGAGGCATCATTTGGCATTTGGGTACTCCACTTTATTTGATGATCACACACGCATATATAAAAAGAAACGAGCCTTACAGTAGTTGCATACGATGTGTAACATCTGACATGTTATCATGGTAAATTTGCAATAGCAACTTAAATCTTGAAAAAAATGAATCGAATATGATTAGAAATAATTTTCTATTGAATAATTATATATTTTTAATGAAAATTTTATTTAATTAACACAAGGAGTAATATCAAAAATTATTATTCTTGTTCAATTTGGGGAAGAGCGGAGACAATAGATTTATGAAAACTAAAATATGACACATATACTTGTGATTTCAAAGTATTTTAAAAATCGTTGAAAAACGGCGTCAATAAGAGTACCACTGTTAGTTGTCGAAACATTTCGATTTGTGTTCATTTCGAGCTTGAGTTCATCTTTCAGAAAAACTAAAAGCGGCTCAGCTTCTGGCAAACTGAAGTTAACGTTAAAATAGCCATCCAAAATCATGGGAAGCGAGTGATAGTTTTTTTTAAAAAGGGCAAACCACCTTCGGTATACGGTAAAAGTACAAAATGCAGGAAATCTTTAATTTTTTTAACTGTTTGATTCGGAGAAATGTATGCAACCACCAAAATGACTGCCCATTTTCAAACACAACGACTCCTGAGACTTTGACATTTAATCATAAGAATCACAAGTTTATTCTGGATGCAGTCGAATACGACTTGCTGGTATGTGCGGAAGGCTGACGGCTCAATTGCTACTAGAGTTGGACCCTGATACGAGGGTAGCGAAGAGACACCATCAAGCGCATGCTTAAAAATTAGAAATATTAGAGAAAATCAAAAATACCCGTTTACTCAATAAGAAAAGTTTTTTAATCGAGAAATCTTTGTTAATTGCAATTAAAAATAATATATAGACATCAACAGGAATTAACCTCAATGTATGAAAATGATGTGCACTTAAATATTTATTAAGTCATATTTTTTAAGAATGATAAGCTTTGTCAAACGCTTAAAAGGAAGTATAATTATTAATATAGTTTACACATATATAAATATATCCTGATTTCACACACAACGAGCCATGAGACTTATGAAAGGTGTCTGAAAGAGGGCTAAAGCTATGAAAATAAATGTTTGAATACTGAATAGGGTATATTAACTCCTAAGATAATGTTCTGAAAAGACTCATAAGCAATCGATCAATTTGCTTGATGGAAAGGTCTCCTCAGCCTCTCCAAACCAGAGGTAAGGAAAGGAAAAAATAACAGACATCAAGTCAGACCATATTTTTTAAGTTAGGTGTTATTCTAATTAACTCTCAAAGGGTCATTAGATGGAACCAAAGCAATATATTGTACTTATATCAAATATAATGCAAAGGAAATGGAGAAATTTAGAATATATTGCAATTATTAAAAAAAAAAAAGGAATTCTACTGTGGAAACTGTAATAGTCATCCAATTTCCATTAAATATATCACTAATATGTGTAAGTTCTATGACTTAATAATGTCAAAAGAAAAGATAATGTATCTAGAAATTTCTAATTTATATCGCAGCTCAGTTCCAACTTTGCCTTAATCCAGATTGAGGGCATTAGTTGAGCTAGTTCATTTTCTTGATTCCTATATGGATTAAATACAAGGAATATGCACTTACACTCATTATTCTACTTGATGATTTTTTAATGAAATTGAGGTTTCAATCAAATAAATTTAACAGTTACTAACCTCCCATTCTACTACACTTATAATCCATAGAGAAATAAACAAGTTGCACTCAAACCACAGGCATTTATAGGTATTTACTTATTATATCATTGAACTAATTTCACCAAATTAAAAAATGTTTCAAAATGCAATCATCATTATTATTGTGTGGGAATGCATGGCAATGGGTTTCTCCAATTAGCTGCATATCTCAGCACTTGATAATGTCTTTTGATCTAACAAAATATGTAACCGTTAAGTAAGTACCTGTTTTTAAAACACTAACTACACAATTCCAAGCAAAATTATAAATTAAAAAAATAACCACACTAATAACATATTTATTTTTACAAGTAATCATATTACAGAATTTAAATACAATTTAAAAAAAACTTAACTACAATAAAAATAGATTTAAAAAAAACAACCAATAACTTAATGCATAAAGATGATTTATTAACAAATATATATATGAGTAAATCATTTATTTCATGACATAATTTACAAGCAGTTACAAATATGAATATTTTACATGTTATTTTTGCTCGGTGCACTCGAATTAAAAGAAAACCCCCCATTTGCTTGCATAACTGGATAACTTTCTTTTGAGGATTTTGTCCTGTCCTCACTATCTGAATCCCCTGAACTGTCAGTTGCCCCAGCAAGTTCATAATCATTTTGGGAAGAATTCAGATTAGAATTGGAAGCAGACGCTTTCATGTTTTGTGAAGAATTTTCAGAAGCAGTTCCTTTTTCTTCAAGGAATTTTTCCCAAGCTTGAAGTCGTTTCATGCGATGTTCTTCAGTCTCAGTCACCTTGTATTTGGTCTTACCATCCCATGTTTCAGCGGTTAATTGGCGAGAGGCAAACCATCGGCCATTCATTAGTTTTATACACTCATCTGCCATTTCTGGAGTGGCAAAAGTGACAGCAACAACACCTTCAGGATTATGCTAAAAACATTGAACAATGATTAGTATGGAGTTCTAAGTGCTAAATTTTGAAATTTTAATACAGTAAAAAATATGCAGATCAAATAAGAAATACTTTTGAAAATAAAATAAAAGCACATTTTATAGTTACCAGAAATTGCATTGTGTGGTATTCATTACTATTTCATAAATTCATAAATGTGCAAATAATTTAAAATAGAATGGAGAAAAATGCATCAAAATAATTGAAATAAGAATGTACTTCAAAATCAACATTGCATTGCTTAGCACATTTTGATTTAGTTATGTGCTAATTAAGGAGTCATATTTAGGAGGTATCACAAAACAAAAACAGCAATTAAGGGATTTTTTTTAAAAAGTAAGTTTAATTTATATTTTTGATGATATTTAGAATTCCTGATAAAATCTAAATACAGAAATGCACCAATGAATAAGATAAAAAGAAATATTTAAGTCCAGTGATTTTTATTTTAATTCATTATGAGTTTCAAGTGAAAGTCCACTGTAAAAGCTGCACCTTTGACATGTTCTCCAGAAGATTGTTTTAAAAACCTTTGTCTAAAAATCATTTTTAAAAACTTCACAGTGGAAATGGAAATATTAGTTAATACAAAACCCTTCATATTTTTAAAAACTATCAATATCTAAAAAGTATTTTGAAACCCATTTTTAAATGTTTCAAGACACATCTCTCAAGTTATTTTCTGTATCAATTCTTCATACTTATTTTTCCTTCCCTTCAATAGTATTTTCTTAAAAAAAGCAAATGTACTGTATCAAGAACAGTTTCTGTATAATTATGTATTACAATAGGTTTGTAACCCTTTGAATACTGAGGGAAAGTTGCATATTTCGTTCCTCAGTGTGACAACATTTTTCACAAGTGTGTGCAGTTATGTAGTGTATTGGGGAAAGGGGGGGGGGAGACAAAAATAAGTAAATTCTTCGCAAACACTGTCAAGGACATTGTATTGCATTTCAGTTTTTGGAAAAATTTTACTGATTGCAGTGCAATACAAAAACTTGTAATTTGAAAAGGCATATATATATGACAGGGGCAGTTAACACAACAGCTGAGCAAAGAATATATGTATGCTACAGCAGTTAAAAGTTAAATCCCTAATAGTAAAAAAATATTTTAAAGCAAACAAATTATTATAAAAAACTTAAGAATTTTATTTTTTATACACTTATATATGTTTTTAAAAAAGACTATATGTTTGAATTTTTGTATAACAAATTAAATGTTATTGAAACAATTGAAAATTGAAAATTTTTTATTTTAAAATCTTTTTTTTTGTATACAACACAGTTACTTCAACAAGACTGAAATTATCAAGCATCTTTAGGGTTTAAAGAATCATCTAATACTTTTTATTAAAAAGAAAAGCAATTCATTTTAATAAAGGCAAATGTGATCAAATCACATTGGAGATTAATATAAACCTTAAGCCCAGAACAGAGAATGGGGGGAAAAGTATAAAATAATTAACAGTAAACTCATATCAGTACAAATGTAGCAGATAAGTATTTTATAAAACTAATTTAGAACTCACATCATATATTACAACTTTTTTAACTTCCCCGCATTTAGAACATTCTTCTCTGATATCACTCTGTAAGTCTGAGAGTAATGTTGCGTCTTCCTACAAAAAGGACACATAAATTAACATAAAAAAAAAAGTTAGAATTATACTGTGAAAATTTTCGAAAAAGTTAGAGGTATTTCATAATAATACATACAAAAAAAGTAAATCAACTTTTCATTAAAAATAAAAAAATATTTCAAAAACATCATTTAATAAAGTTTTTTTTTTTTAAAATCAATATTAAATTATATTTAAAAAATTATTTTTCTATGTTTATGAACATACTCTATACTACAAGGATTAATCAATTACAATCCAATCCGATAGATTAATAGAAAAGTGCACATCTATTGAATCACAATTAAAATGACTAAACATTGACAACAACTTGAAAATTTTCAATATTTTTTGTTTATTTTTTTTAAAAAAATGTTGGATTATCTTTTCAGTTGATAAGTTTACTCTTTTCCTAATTAATAATAAAAAAGAAGCATGGAATACTTTTAGAAAGGTGGGAAAAAAAAAAAGAAACTGAAAATCTATAAGGCTTATATTTGCATTATTCCAATTTTGTTTCACATAAGATCCAGACAATTTTTGCAATCATTATATTAGTTTCCAAACATGTTTGAATTTATGTAACCTTGATTCCTTAACATTGAATTTCCTTAAATTTCATAGAATTCACTTAGCCTAACTCTATCATAACAAAGAACTCAGTAAACATTTGTTGCAATGGAAATACTACTGTCTTAAGCTACTTTCTAATTAACATTCAAATATTTTGTTTAAAATTTTTGATATTGCTATTCTATAAAATTGAATTATTCAGAAAAAAGAGAAAAATATAGTTAAATACATTCTGCGTAATTGGGCAAAATAACATAATTCTAGAAAAATTATGGAAAAAAAATGTCATTAAGAGAAAAAAATATTGCTTATAGAAATGTTTAAATCTATTCATACAAAACACAAGTAATAACTGTGCATGACTGTTTGGACATTTTTTTATGAATACTCAATAATTGCTAAGAGCCTCAAATGTAAACAAGTAATTCAATACGAGCATAAGTTACAAAAATAAAGAGTGCACTTTGAAATCAATGTTCTAATTATGAAACAAGAAATTAATTAAAGAATAATATTTTATACTTTATGAAGACTAATGAAATCTTGTTTAAAATTATATGAACTATTAAGGAAGTGAAAGATTCAACACCTTTAAATTCAGATAATTAATTTATAAAAAAAATCCAATTTAAAGTTACAATCATATTTATAATCATCAATGATATTTACAATCATCAATGATACTGCAGTTTTTTATTCATTTTTTCATCACTTCAAAATATTTCACTTTTTACTGTTAAACAAAAAAATTCAATTTTATTTTGTTCATTTTTTCGTATGGAAATATCCCTCCCCTCAATATAAGAATTCTTAGCATGTATGTATGCAAAAGGATTCTTTAACTTTTTTTTTTACTTCTGGTAAGTTCATGCTGATTTCAAAAAATATTTAGGTATTTAATTTACATTACTTTTATGTAATAATTCTATATTTAATTCTTAAAATTTTTAATAAATCACAAAAATAATGTAAATTTCTGAAAAATAAAAATAGTAATAAATTTTTATTACTTACATCAAATTCTTTTGGTTCAAACATGTGTTTAATAATCACCGTGTTTTCCCGTTTTGATCTCATGCCACGCAGCTTATCAAATCCCCATTCAAACAATCTGTAAGAAATTAAACATAAATGAATTTTTTGTAGAAACTAGTATGCTTTGAAAACTATAGAATTATGTGCTTTAGCATATAATATAAAAAACAGCTCAATTCTTTTTAAATAAAATAATATAAAAAGAGAATAATCTTAAACAAAAAATAATATAAAACTAGCTTTCATGGCCCGGCGTTGCATGGGCTTTCTCTACTTTTATAAATTTTCCGTTCTCTTCACAAAATCAGCATGACCAATATTCTTTTTCGATGTAACTTTGGCTTCTATATTTTTTCCTCTCCTCTAAGCCCGGCGTTGCACGGGCTTTTACCTAGTGTATAACTTAATCCCCATGAGAAGTTCCTCTTTCCCTCATGACGCCAGAACTTCTGTGTGGGTGTGTACATGTATGATGTGAGTGCATGACCCGGGATCTCTCGGGTTTTCCCGTTTAACATTTTCCCTTCCCTTCAATAAATCAGCACTTCCAATATTCTTTTTCGAAATTAGTTTGACTTCCTTATTTCTCCCCCTCGCTTAGCCCGGTGTTGCACGGGTTTTTACCGAGTTAATTACTTAATCACCACCCGGAATATCCTGTTTCCCTCAGGACAACAACACTTCTCTGTGTGTGTACGCATGCAATGTGAGTGATTTCCGTAACAATGTCATTAAATTTCCCATTCTCAAAATTTGTTCACTTTTTTCGTTGTGAGACGGGTTTCATTCCTTTCCATTTAACCAGGCGTTGCATGAGCATATTCGAATGCATAACATATTGCCATGGAAATTCCCTTTCCTTTATCGAAGTCCTTGGTAAATGTGTGGTTTATATATATTAATGTCATATATTACAATTCCCTTTTTCGAAATATCTTCCAGATCTTACTGATGTCAAACATGTTTCTTTTCTCTTTCTCTACAGCACGATGTTACAGTAGCTTTTTCAAGAGTAGAACTATTTTCCCCCTTACTCTCCTCAGATATAAGAATTATCTTCAAATTTCTATTACTGACTTGAAAAACAATATTACTTTAGTAAAAAAATAATAAATTTAAACAATAAAAAGAAAACTATCCTGATGCTTGATTAAAAAAAATCATCATTTTTTTTTATAATAGATGGTTTTTAGGAATCTAAAATAATAAAATAATTTTCAGGTTTTCATTAATCAATCAATTGTTACTTACAGTTAGCTTAAAAATGTTTCTAGAACGTATTTTTATCCTAAATAATAGGCGATATACTTTTTATTAACAAATAATTAATTTAATAATAAAATAATACAAACATTCCTTTGATTTAAAAAAATATATTAATTTAAATCCATTATCAATAAATACTAATAAAAAAAAATTCTACAGATAGCTCTTGAAACGTTTGGATGTTTGATTAAACATATGTAAGTGTTAAAAATCCACTTTTGGGGGAAAACCTAGTTATATGCTAACAATCACTGAAAAAAAAACCATTCAAAAAGAAAATAATACTATTTGATAAAAACATTTAATTTTTTAAATTTTAATTTCATAGTTTTTCATTCCACTCTGTGTTAATTAAATTATTTAAACACGTATCTGCGAAAAAAAGTTGTGACGGGTGCTTACGCGTTTCACTAACCTTCTCTCAAATCTTTAAATATTTTATTTATTTTAACCAATCTCCGCCGAGAGCCAAATGTGTGACTTATGCAAACAAGATAGTTTCGGGTTTAGCGAGTTCGCAAAAGATATAAAAGGGAGAAATGAAATGAAGAGAGTGAGGATGATTATGAAGTTGATTATGAAGGTGATTCTGAGAGATTAGTTTATCTAGTGGAAATATATTCGCCGGGAGAAGACTATAGAAAAAGGTTCATTAATTCGGTTCGGGACGGAACTGAAAGATATCAAAGATTGAAGCTGCTCCTTAGAGCAATCCAGTATTAGAGAAACCTGCCTTAAGAAAAAGGTATCAGGTCAGTTATTTTCATAAATTAGATATAAATGCGTAGTTTGATTGTATACGTTATTCTCCGTGGTTTCAGTTAGTATTCCGTCGTTCATAATCAGATTCTTCTCGCACTCCACTGTAATTTGTTGTTCTTATAGTCTGAATAATATTTGTGTATTTCTCAATTAAGAAAGATAAATAAATAAGATTGATTTATTAATTTGGTTGTAACTAATAATGGATCCAACATATTCAGATTTAGATAATATGCGAAGGGGAGTTAATAATCATAGGGGTAGTGAAAGGCTACGACACTGGCGCCCAAACGAAATACCGGAATTAAGAGCAAGTGCAGGATTTAGAGTTTTGCCGGAATGATTTTTTTCAGGTAAAGAAAATGTGTCTGAGTTTATATCTAATATAGATGACAATATAGCCTACTATGAAATACCGGCGAATCTATCATGCGCGTATTTAAAAGGCCATTTAATAGGGAGAGCGTTAGACTGGTTTGAGGTGATCGGGTTCGAGTGTGTAAATGAAGAAGCGACTGCATTTGCAACGCTTAAAAAGAAATTGTCAGATAGTTTTCCTGTAATACGGAATAAATCAGAGTTAGAGGCTCAGTTTTTTTCATCGAAACAACGGAGAGGTCAAGCCCCATCAGACTTTATTTTTCAGGTATTAAAAATTCATAAAGCTTTAGATTTGAATTATGATGAGATAAAATTGGTCGATCACATAGTAATGCGACTAGAACCCCAAATAATGGATTATTTAGAAGTTCGAAACCCCACAACGAAAGCTCAGTTGGTAGAGTTGGTAGACCGGTATGAGGAACGTCATAACTGCAGGGAAAACCAGGGTTCGAGTAATAATTTTGCTAGACGAAGTTGGGATATGAGTAGGAATCCTGAGGAAAGAAGGAATAATAGAAATTGGAGAGATACTGGGGTCGGAAATAGTCAAAATGATCAAAGAGGACTAGGCACGGGTGTGAATAATTTTTCTCGTCTTAATTATCAAAATCAAGGATTCGAGGGAGGAAATCGCTACAATCAGCCAAATAAGCGAACAGACCAGTATCAGAACCATAGGATGGTGGTTAGGAAGGGTCCTAATGATGATTCAGCAAAGCAGAATTGGAGGCGTGTTGATTGCAACAGCGAAAGGCAAAGAAATGCCAATTTAAACTTCTAAGCGATCGTGTTGCGGGAGGTAAACGATCGCTAGTTAAGTCAAATCCTCCTAATAGAATTAAACTTAATTCATTTTCACCTTTTGATCTTCCGTATGTGCCGATTCTTTTGCATGATACGTTTCTAAAAGCGCTCTAGGATACAAGGCGGAAAAATCATTTATTTCAGAAAAAACATACCGATCATATTTTTCTTTTTGTCCTATTAAAAAATCGTTAGCTGAAGTAGTTACGGCTCAAGGGTCGCAATGCAGAAATTTAGGCACTGTTGAGTTAAGAATCAAAATAAGAGAATTTTCGAAGTTGTGGAAATTTCATGTGATTGCTGAGATGCAATATCCATGCATCCTAGGTATTGATTTTATGTCACATGCAAAGATTAGTTTGGACTTTCTTTCTAAATCGTTAATCATTCCGGATTCGCAAATTGAAAAAGTGGCAATTTTGGACGAACCGGTTCAGATAGATTTATCGAACACTAAGTTAAATTCAGAACAAAAACAAAAATTACAGATTTTGTTTAAGGAATTTCATGGGTTGTTTTCACTTAAGCCTGGTCTGACACATGTGTTTTGTCATGAAATTGACACGGGTGATAGTCCTCCTGTTTTTTCGAGACCTTATCGCTATGACAGGGTCAAACAGGGTATCATTAACTACCATGTTCAGAAGACGTTGAACGATGGAACAATAGTTCCAACAACATCGCCCTACGCATCTCCAGTTGTTTTATGTCGGAAGAAAAACGGGTTGCCGTTAGATGACCCACAAGCTTATAGGTTTGCAATAGATTATAGGAAATTAAATGCGATCACGAGATATCCGCTACCAATAATTGATGATTTGATCACTAATATTCCACACACCGAAATTATGTCATCACTTGATTTACGCAGCGGATACTTTTAGATAGCAGTAGACCCCAAAGATATTCATAAGACGGCGTTTGTTACAAAAAATGGTACTTTTGCATTTACTCGCATGCCATTTGGCCTTTCGGGGGCAGCTCCAAATTTTCAAGAAATGATTCTCAAGCCAGTTCTCGGGCGTTTTGCCCACTGTTATATGGATGATGTGATTATTTCATCTCCATCTTTTGAACGCCATGTAGAACACTTAAGAGAAGTATTCAGATTGTTGCAGGAGGCTGGTTTAACGTTGAATCGTGAGAAATGTCATTTCGCGAGGGAACAATTACGTTATTTGGGTTTAGTTATTAATAAAGAAGGAGTTAAAACAGATGAGAAGGTAAAAGCAATTATTGAAATGAAACCTCCGAAAACTGCAAAACAGGTAGCAAAATTTTTAGGAATGACGGGTTGGTATCAAAAGTTTATTAAGAACTACGCAGACATGTGTGAACCCTTAAAACGAAAAAACTCTAAGTTCTGTTGGTCGGAATTAGCGCAGGAAGCCTTTGATCGTATTAAGAAAGCACTGACAGAAGCTCCAGTGTTACAATTACCAGATTTTTCCCAAGCTTTTGAACTCTATACGGATGCAAGCTAAGTGGGGGTAGGAGCAGTATTGACACAGAATAATAGGCCTATTGCGTTTGCCTCAAGAACATTGAACTGCGCAGAAAGAAACTATAGTGTGACGGAACGTGAATGTTTAGCTGTCATATGGGCATTTAATAAATATTGCACGTATTTCGTATCCTTGCCGGTTAAAGTGATAACAGACCATGCTGCACTTACCAAATTAACGAATGGAAAGAATTTGTCATCTAGATTGATAAGGTGGACGCTTAAGTTGACAAATTTTAATGTAGAATGGGAACATCGCCCAGGTACGCAAAATTTAGTGGCTGATATGTTGTCTAGGAACCCGTTAGAAAGTAATGAAGAACCAAAGGTGTCTTGTGCGGTGATTAGATCGTTAGTATTATCGTCTAGAGAACAGTTGAGAGAGGAACAGAGAAATGATTCGGAGTTGGGTCACATCGTTCGTTTTCTAGAAAATCCAGACGATAGTTCCATTAATGAGTCAATCTGTAGAAATTGGTCCCGAGACTTTAAATTGATAGACAGATTGCTATATTATGCAAAATATACAACCACACTAGGTGAATTAAGGGTATTTATACCTAAAACATTACGTAAAGATGTTATGCGAGAATTCCATGACTCGCCGATGGCAGGCCATTTAGGCAAAAAGAAAACCTACTTAAAATTAAAAGACGCGTGTTATTTCCCGTACATGAGGAAATACATTTATAAATATGTAGCAACCTGCGACCAATGCCAAAAAGTCAATTATAAAAACGGATTACCAGCTGGTCAATTAATTCCGATAGTAACGAATTTTCCGAATGAAATCGTATCTTTAGATTTGTTAGGCCCATACCCTGCAACTAGTCCAGAACGCTATAAATTTATTTTAGTAATTACAGATAATTTTTCTAAATGGGTTGAAATAGTTCCTTAAGGAAAGCTTCGGCTAAAGCAATTGCCAATGCATTTTTTGAGAATTATATTTCGCGTTATGGAGCTCCTGTTAAGTTAGTCACCGACAACGGCCCCCAAATGATATCCGAAGTTTTTGAGCAAGTATGTCGCAGGTTGAACATAAAACACGTTAAAACTGTGATATATCGTCCACAAGCTAATCAAACAGAAAGAGTTAATCGTACTCTTTTAAAAATGATTTCGAATTTTGTCGCGGATAATCACACTAACTGGGACCAATTTCTGCAAGAGTTCGGATATGCTATTAGGACAGCAGTACATGAGACAACAGGTAAAACACCGGCGGAATTATTTTTAGGTCGAAACTTAATCACCCCTTTTCAAAATTTAGTTATGGTAACTGATGGATCAGATTTAGTTTGTGGGAACATAGAAAGGTTGTTTGAGGAGGCTAGAATTCATACAAAGCGCCAGCACGAGAAGTGGGCGAAATATTATAATAAAAAGAGGCGTGAAAGTTGATGATCTAGTATTAGTTCAAACTCACCCGTTAAGTTCGGCAAGTAAGAAAATAGTGGGTAAATTTATGCCAAAGTTTGAGGGCCCATATAAAGTTCTGAGTGTAAATAATAATAATAATTTAGTAATATTAAAATTTGGTAAAAGAATAACGGTTAATGTGGACCAGGTGAGAATTTACCATCAAAGAGAAGACAGTGTTGCCGAGTCGGAAAGTGCCAATAGTAGTGATCATGGTGCAGTGGCATCAGTCAGGTCGGATGATGGGCAAAGTCGAGATTGGTGCAATCGGAGAGTGATGGGGGTTGTCGTAGAGGATCGAAATCAGGAAATTTAGATGGTAGTAGAGATATAGTTGCGTTAGACGCGATGGAGTGGAGGTGAGAAAAAAACGTGGACGAACGGAATCTGCTGTTTCTTCGGGGGGTGAGGTGTATAATTTCAGGAAAAAGAAACCGTATTGGACTGAAAGAGAGAAAAGAGGAAGACCAGACTCTTGGAGAGAAAACATACAAAAGAAGAAGAGACCAGAGGCCCAGGTATCCCGAGACAAGAGAAGGTTGTCCTCGTCAATGCCGTCTCGTCCCTCCAGAGAGCGGTATAGAAAGGTGGAAGAAAATAGTTCTGAAGAGCAGTTCCAGGACCATCCCACAGATTCAAGTACAACAGACCTCATCAGGAAAGGAGCTGTCCATACAATCTTCGGAGACGACGTTGAGTGGACAACAGCCAAGTTCCAGTTCTCACAAAGGAAAACAACGCCTCAGCAGGAGCATATCAACTTCAACGGACTCAATGGAAGAGGAGACCCAGAAGGTGGGAGCGCAGAGAGGACAACCCTAGGACAAGGTCATCCAGCACAGAGGCCATGGTTGGAGACAAAGCCTATGCAGATTGGATCTAAAGACTAGCCAGGTTGTATAATTCTAATTTGTTTATTTTTCTTCTGACAGACAGTTCGGAGTATTTTCCATGTGGGCTAGCCTATTTTTTTTGTAAAATTAACCTACAAAAGTTACTGCGTTATGTGTATTTTCATATCGGTTGAAAAAGCTTTTGTATTTAATTTTTTTCAAATTGTGGAAAAACATTTGTTGAATTGCAATTGTTTTGCTACACATTAAAGACGAGGCTTTATATGTGAGATTACTTGTATTGTTTGTTGTAATATATTCTATGTAAAAAATGTATATATTTTTGTGTGTAATTATTAAGATGTATAAGTAGTGTCTGGTTTCTGGGTGCGGCGTAATTAGGAATACTAACAAAAAAAAACATTAACAGCGCAGCGTGATTGATTGGGAATTTTTTGAAAATTAAACCAGATAAAGGTTATTTTGTTATGAAATTAACTATATATAATAATATAATATATGCCATATTTTATGTCAATAAGGAGGTTGTATAAAAGTTCTGTGCATTTAATGTCATGTTTTAGAAAAATTGACAAGGTTTCCTTTCAGGGCAGCAGTCCCTGAACATAGTGATGCGATGAAAACTTTGATGTCGTGAGAAGATATTAATGTAAAATTTTATATTATTAGCACTTAAGTTAAAGTGCATGATCAGGGTTTTTTTCCTGGAAAGGTTTTCCCTGATGTTCGCCCGAATGGATGCACTGTAGGATTGTAATATATTGTACAAGTTCAATAAATTAGAGTGGAGTACCCCTTTGAGTAGTCATTTCTGTGTGCTAGTTTAATTAAAGTTCTAACTTAGAGAGTTAAAATTTTCTGCAAATTCAGTGTTTTCAGGCATTCTAAGTTCGTGAGTTAAAACTTTCTACAAGTTCAGTAGGTATTTTTAGCATTCTAGAGTAGTTAAAATTTTGTGCAGGTTCAGTGTTTTTCAGA